>OX359276.1:48720952-48728452 GCA_947179155.2 Hedera helix | reverse complement strand
CCCTAAACCCTAAACCCTAAACCCTAAACCCTAAACCCTAAACCCTAAACCCTAAACCCTAAACCCTAAACCCTAAACCCTAAACCCTAAACCCTAAACCCTAAACCCTTAACCCTAAACCCTAAACCCTAAACCCTAAACCCTAAACCCTAAACCCTAAACCCTAAACCCTAAACCCTAAACCCTAAACCCTAAACCCTAAACCCTAAACCCTAAACCCTAAACCCTAAACCCTAAACCCTAAACCCTAAACCCTAAACCCTAAACCCTAAACCCTAAACCCTAAACCCTAAACCCTAAACCCTAAACCCTAAACCCTAAACCCTAAACCCTAAACCCTAAACCCTAAACCCTAAACCCTAAACCCTAAACCCTAAACCCTAAACCCTAAACCCTAAACCCTAAACCCTAAACCCTAAACCCTAAACCCTAAACCCTAAACCCTAAACCCTAAACCCTAAACCCTAAACCCTAAACCCTAAACCCTAAACCCTAAACCCTAAACCCTAAACCCTAAACCCTAAACCCTAAACCCTAAACCCTAAACCCTAAACCCTAAACCCTAAACCCTAAACCCTAAACCCTAAACCCTAAACCCTAAACCCTAAACCCTAAACCCTAAACCCTAAACCCTAAACCCTAAACCCTAAACCCTAAACCCTAAACCCTAAACCCTAAACCCTAAACCCTAAACCCTAAACCCTAAACCCTAAACCCTAAACCCTAAACCCTAAACCCTAAACCCTAAACCCTAAACCCTAAACCCTAAACCCTAAACCCTAAACCCTAAACCCTAAACCCTAAACCCTAAACCCTAAACCCTAAACCCTAAACCCTAAACCCTAAACCCTAAACCCTAAACCCTAAACCCTAAACCCTAAACCCTAAACCCTAAACCCTAAACCCTAAACCCTAAACCCTAAACCCTAAACCCTAAACCCTAAACCCTAAACCCTAAACCCTAAACCCTAAACCCTAAACCCTAAACCCTAAACCCTAAACCCTAAACCCTAAACCCTAAACCCTAAACCCTAAACCCTAAACCCTAAACCCTAAACCCTAAACCCTAAACCCTAAACCCTAAACCCTAAACCCTAAACCCTAAACCCTAAACCCTAAACCCTAAACCCTAAACCCTAAACCCTAAACCCTAAACCCTAAACCCTAAACCCTAAACCCTAAACCCTAAACCCTAAACCCTAAACCCTAAACCCTAAACCCTAAACCCTAAACCCTAAACCCTAAACCCTAAACCCTAAACCCTAAACCCTAAACCCTAAACCCTAAACCCTAAACCCTAAACCCTAAACCCTAAACCCTAAACCCTAAACCCTAAACCCTAAACCCTAAACCCTAAACCCTAAACCCTAAACCCTAAACCCTAAACCCTAAACCCTAAACCCTAAACCCTAAACCCTAAACCCTAAACCCTAAACCCTAAACCCTAAACCCTAAACCCTAAACCCTAAACCCTAAACCCTAAACCCTAAACCCTAAACCCTAAACCCTAAACCCTAAACCCTAAACCCTAAACCCTAAACCCTAAACCCTAAACCCTAAACCCTAAACCCTAAACCCTAAACCCTAAACCCTAAACCCTAAACCCTAAACCCTAAACCCTAAACCCTAAACCCTAAACCCTAAACCCTAAACCCTAAACCCTAAACCCTAAACCCTAAACCCTAAACCCTAAACCCTAAACCCTAAACCCTAAACCCTAAACCCTAAACCCTAAACCCTAAACCCTAAACCCTAAACCCTAAACCCTAAACCCTAAACCCTAAACCCTAAACCCTAAACCCTAAACCCTAAACCCTAAACCCTAAACCCTAAACCCTAAACCCTAAACCCTAAACCCTAAACCCTAAACCCTAAACCCTAAACCCTAAACCCTAAACCCTAAACCCTAAACCCTAAACCCTAAACCCTAAACCCTAAACCCTAAACCCTAAACCCTAAACCCTAAACCCTAAACCCTAAACCCTAAACCCTAAACCCTAAACCCTAAACCCTAAACCCTAAACCCTAAACCCTAAACCCTAAACCCTAAACCCTAAACCCTAAACCCTAAACCCTAAACCCTAAACCCTAAACCCTAAACCCTAAACCCTAAACCCTAAACCCTAAACCCTAAACCCTAAACCCTAAACCCTAAACCCTAAACCCTAAACCCTAAACCCTAAACCCTAAACCCTAAACCCTAAACCCTAAACCCTAAACCCTAAACCCTAAACCCTAAACCCTAAACCCTAAACCCTAAACCCTAAACCCTAAACCCTAAACCCTAAACCCTAAACCCTAAACCCTAAACCCTAAACCCTAAACCCTAAACCCTAAACCCTAAACCCTAAACCCTAAACCCTAAACCCTAAACCCTAAACCCTAAACCCTAAACCCTAAACCCTAAACCCTAAACCCTAAACCCTAAACCCTAAACCCTAAACCCTAAACCCTAAACCCTAAACCCTAAACCCTAAACCCTAAACCCTAAACCCTAAACCCTAAACCCTAAACCCTAAACCCTAAACCCTAAACCCTAAACCCTAAACCCTAAACCCTAAACCCTAAACCCTAAACCCTAAACCCTAAACCCTAAACCCTAAACCCTAAACCCTAAACCCTAAACCCTAAACCCTAAACCCTAAACCCTAAACCCTAAACCCTAAACCCTAAACCCTAAACCCTAAACCCTAAACCCTAAACCCTAAACCCTAAACCCTAAACCCTAAACCCTAAACCCTAAACCCTAAACCCTAAACCCTAAACCCTAAACCCTAAACCCTAAACCCTAAACCCTAAACCCTAAACCCTAAACCCTAAACCCTAAACCCTAAACCCTAAACCCTAAACCCTAAACCCTAAACCCTAAACCCTAAACCCTAAACCCTAAACCCTAAACCCTAAACCCTAAACCCTAAACCCTAAACCCTAAACCCTAAACCCTAAACCCTAAACCCTAAACCCTAAACCCTAAACCCTAAACCCTAAACCCTAAACCCTAAACCCTAAACCCTAAACCCTAAACCCTAAACCCTAAACCCTAAACCCTAAACCCTAAACCCTAAACCCTAAACCCTAAACCCTAAACCCTAAACCCTAAACCCTAAACCCTAAACCCTAAACCCTAAACCCTAAACCCTAAACCCTAAACCCTAAACCCTAAACCCTAAACCCTAAACCCTAAACCCTAAACCCTAAACCCTAAACCCTAAACCCTAAACCCTAAACCCTAAACCCTAAACCCTAAACCCTAAACCCTAAACCCTAAACCCTAAACCCTAAACCCTAAACCCTAAACCCTAAACCCTAAACCCTAAACCCTAAACCCTAAACCCTAAACCCTAAACCCTAAACCCTAAACCCTAAACCCTAAACCCTAAACCCTAAACCCTAAACCCTAAACCCTAAACCCTAAACCCTAAACCCTAAACCCTAAACCCTAAACCCTAAACCCTAAACCCTAAACCCTAAACCCTAAACCCTAAACCCTAAACCCTAAACCCTAAACCCTAAACCCTAAACCCTAAACCCTAAACCCTAAACCCTAAACCCTAAACCCTAAACCCTAAACCCTAAACCCTAAACCCTAAACCCTAAACCCTAAACCCTAAACCCTAAACCCTAAACCCTAAACCCTAAACCCTAAACCCTAAACCCTAAACCCTAAACCCTAAACCCTAAACCCTAAACCCTAAACCCTAAACCCTAAACCCTAAACCCTAAACCCTAAACCCTAAACCCTAAACCCTAAACCCTAAACCCTAAACCCTAAACCCTAAACCCTAAACCCTAAACCCTAAACCCTAAACCCTAAACCCTAAACCCTAAACCCTAAACCCTAAACCCTAAACCCTAAACCCTAAACCCTAAACCCTAAACCCTAAACCCTAAACCCTAAACCCTAAACCCTAAACCCTAAACCCTAAACCCTAAACCCTAAACCCTAAACCCTAAACCCTAAACCCTAAACCCTAAACCCTAAACCCTAAACCCTAAACCCTAAACCCTAAACCCTAAACCCTAAACCCTAAACCCTAAACCCTAAACCCTAAACCCTAAACCCTAAACCCTAAACCCTAAACCCTAAACCCTAAACCCTAAACCCTAAACCCTAAACCCTAAACCCTAAACCCTAAACCCTAAACCCTAAACCCTAAACCCTAAACCCTAAACCCTAAACCCTAAACCCTAAACCCTAAACCCTAAACCCTAAACCCTAAACCCTAAACCCTAAACCCTAAACCCTAAACCCTAAACCCTAAACCCTAAACCCTAAACCCTAAACCCTAAACCCTAAACCCTAAACCCTAAACCCTAAACCCTAAACCCTAAACCCTAAACCCTAAACCCTAAACCCTAAACCCTAAACCCTAAACCCTAAACCCTAAACCCTAAACCCTAAACCCTAAACCCTAAACCCTAAACCCTAAACCCTAAACCCTAAACCCTAAACCCTAAACCCTAAACCCTAAACCCTAAACCCTAAACCCTAAACCCTAAACCCTAAACCCTAAACCCTAAACCCTAAACCCTAAACCCTAAACCCTAAACCCTAAACCCTAAACCCTAAACCCTAAACCCTAAACCCTAAACCCTAAACCCTAAACCCTAAACCCTAAACCCTAAACCCTAAACCCTAAACCCTAAACCCTAAACCCTAAACCCTAAACCCTAAACCCTAAACCCTAAACCCTAAACCCTAAACCCTAAACCCTAAACCCTAAACCCTAAACCCTAAACCCTAAACCCTAAACCCTAAACCCTAAACCCTAAACCCTAAACCCTAAACCCTAAACCCTAAACCCTAAACCCTAAACCCTAAACCCTAAACCCTAAACCCTAAACCCTAAACCCTAAACCCTAAACCCTAAACCCTAAACCCTATACCCTAAACCCTAAACCCTAAACCCTAAACCCTAAACCCTAAACCCTAAACCCTAAACCCTAAACCCTAAACCCTAAACCCTAAACCCTAAACCCTAAACCCTAAACCCTAAACCCTAAACCCTAAACCCTAAACCCTAAACCCTAAACCCTAAACCCTAAACCCTAAACCCTAAACCCTAAACCCTAAACCCTAAACCCTAAACCCTAAACCCTAAACCCTAAACCCTAAACCCTAAACCCTAAACCCTAAACCCTAAACCCTAAACCCTAAACCCTAAACCCTAAACCCTAAACCCTAAACCCTAAACCCTAAACCCTAAACCCTAAACCCTAAACCCTAAACCCTAAACCCTAAACCCTAAACCCTAAACCCTAAACCCTAAACCCTAAACCCTAAACCCTAAACCCTAAACCCTAAACCCTAAACCCTAAACCCTAAACCCTAAACCCTAAACCCTAAACCCTAAACCCTAAACCCTAAACCCTAAACCCTAAACCCTAAACCCTAAACCCTAAACCCTAAACCCTAAACCCTAAACCCTAAACCCTAAACCCTAAACCCTAAACCCTAAACCCTAAACCCTAAACCCTAAACCCTAAACCCTAAACCCTAAACCCTAAACCCTAAACCCTAAACCCTAAACCCTAAACCCTAAACCCTAAACCCTAAACCCTAAACCCTAAACCCTAAACCCTAAACCCTAAACCCTAAACCCTAAACCCTAAACCCTAAACCCTAAACCCTAAACCCTAAACCCTAAACCCTAAACCCTAAACCCTAAACCCTAAACCCTAAACCCTAAACCCTAAACCCTAAACCCTAAACCCTAAACCCTAAACCCTAAACCCTAAACCCTAAACCCTAAACCCTAAACCCTAAACCCTAAACCCTAAACCCTAAACCCTAAACCCTAAACCCTAAACCCTAAACCCTAAACCCTAAACCCTAAACCCTAAACCCTAAACCCTAAACCCTAAACCCTAAACCCTAAACCCTAAACCCTAAACCCTAAACCCTAAACCCTAAACACTAAACCCTAAACCCTAAACCCTAAACCCTAAACCCTAAACCCTAAACCCTAAACCCTAAACCCTAAACCCTAAACCCTAAACCCTAAACCCTAAACCCTAAACCCTAAACCCTAAACCCTAAACCCTAAACCCTAAACCCTAAACCCTAAACCCTAAACCCTAAACCCTAAACCCTAAACCCTAAACCCTAAACCCTAAACCCTAAACCCTAAACCCTAAACCCTAAACCCTAAACCCTAAACCCTAAACCCTAAACCCTAAACCCTAAACCCTAAACCCTAAACCCTAAACCCTAAACCCTAAACCCTAAACCCTAAACCCTAAACCCTAAACCCTAAACCCTAAACCCTAAACCCTAAACCCTAAACCCTAAACCCTAAACCCTAAACCCTAAACCCTAAACCCTAAACCCTAAACCCTAAACCCTAAACCCTAAACCCTAAACCCTAAACCCTAAACCCTAAACCCTAAACCCTAAACCCTAAACCCTAAACCCTAAACCCTAAACCCTAAACCCTAAACCCTAAACCCTAAACCCTAAACCCTAAACCCTAAACCCTAAACCCTAAACCCTAAACCCTAAACCCTAAACCCTAAACCCTAAACCCTAAACCCTAAACCCTAAACCCTAAACCCTAAACCCTAAACCCTAAACCCTAAACCCTAAACCCTAAACCCTAAACCCTAAACCCTAAACCCTAAACCCTAAACCCTAAACCCTAAACCCTAAACCCTAAACCCTAAACCCTAAACCCTAAACCCTAAACCCTAAACCCTAAACCCTAAACCCTAAACCCTAAACCCTAAACCCTAAACCCTAAACCCTAAACCCTAAACCCTAAACCCTAAACCCTAAACCCTAAACCCTAAACCCTAAACCCTAAACCCTAAACCCTAAACCCTAAACCCTAAACCCTAAACCCTAAACCCTAAACCCTAAACCCTAAACCCTAAACCCTAAACCCTAAACCCTAAACCCTAAACCCTAAACCCTAAACCCTAAACCCTAAACCCTAAACCCTAAACCCTAAACCCTAAACCCTAAACCCTAAACCCTAAACCCTAAACCCTAAACCCTAAACCCTAAACCCTAAACCCTAAACCCTAAACCCTAAACCCTAAACCCTAAACCCTAAACCCTAAACCCTAAACCCTAAACCCTAAACCCTAAACCCTAAACCCTAAACCCTAAACCCTAAACCCTAAACCCTAAACCCTAAACCCTAAACCCTAAACCCTAAACCCTAAACCCTAAACCCTAAACCCTAAACCCTAAACCCTAAACCCTAAACCCTAAACCCTAAACCCTAAACCCTAAACCCTAAACCCTAAACCCTAAACCCTAAACCCTAAACCCTAAACCCTAAACCCTAAACCCTAAACCCTAAACCCTAAACCCTAAACCCTAAACCCTAAACCCTAAACCCTAAACCCTAAACCCTAAACCCTAAACCCTAAACCCTAAACCCTAAACCCTAAACCCTAAACCCTAAACCCTCAAACCCTAAACCCTAAACCCTAAACCCTAAACCCTAAACCCTAAACCCTAAACCCTAAACCCTAAACCCTAAACCCTAAACC